>CALSFV010000296.1:455000-464352 GCA_943737045.1 Parapristionchus giblindavisi | reverse complement strand
GGAGAGAGGTTAGAAGGAGAGAGAGTGAGGCATAGGGAGAGGGAGAGGGAGAGGTATCGAGAACTGTTCTAAGATAGAAGATCGAATTGAAGCGATAATGAATACATTTAGTGAATAGTTGAGTGAATGACCTTTACTTGTTCAATGAATAAAAGTATATGTTATAGTATCATCAATGAATGAAGCTTTAATGGCTGCATATCAACATGGACTACCGTATCCAGTATTATCTGTTATTGAATATTTCTCCCTGAATCAGGATGCATTTGATTGGGGACGACATTATAGACAAGCTGGACATTATTCTCATGCTGCTCTTTGGTTAGTATATTCATAAATAATATTGTATATTGATTGATTGATTATGAATCAGGTTATCCTTATCATTTTGGATAATATCAATTCTATTTCTTCTATTTCTTCCTCATTATTTCTGTATAGCTACTCTTGGAAGTGGAGTAAGTCATATTTATATTCAAACTACATCTTATTCATCTATCAAATCAAATATTCCTTTGTCATTCTTTTTTTTTTCAAATATCAATATGAAGAATGAGACAAACCATCGAATACATAATCGAATAGTCCATACTATTCACAATTGAACTTATTGAACACATGTTTAATCAATGTAAACTTAAACTCTTTCTATCCCCCCTCTCTCTCTCTCCATCTCTCTCTCTCTCCCTCTCTCTCTTCATTTCATCTTCTTCTTATCTCCCCCCCCCCCAAGAGAGTTTTGCGCGATGATTTTTTTTTAAATTCATGTGACATTTCTTCAAAAGTAATATCATATTTTGATTACGATAAAATAATCCTCAATTTCTTCTGTTTTCATTAGCTTTTATCAAAAGTATTGGAATATTGATATATTTATTCGTAATTACAAATTGTGTCAATATGTAAAGAGAAAAGAACGATCTGAACGTTGAATCTAATTTATCCGACAATTAAATATTACTAATAAATAACATATGATAGATAGCATGGATATTGGAATATGAATGAATTATCGATTGATTTGATTCAGTTATCGTCATTATTATCAGCATCTCTATATCTACTAATGTCACCATCTCATCTATCCATAATGTTCATTGGTTTAAACGGACAAAGAAATGATTTAGTAATGACATTTGGATGGTGTTTCTATTTGATTCTATCTATTGGTTAGTTATCTCTTATCATATATTTATCAATCTAATCATTCATTAAAGGTTTATTATCTATTCTTGTTGGTCTTCTTCTTCTTATTCTACAACAATTCCATATATATACTCTATCAACATTCCTTGATTCTAATCTAGATGAAACTGTTTCGTATAAACGAAGAAATGAAGAATCTACAGTACCTGATATTTCATTCAGTTCAATTCAAGTGAGACAATTCAAATATTACACCATACACCAGTCATACACTATAGGTTATGAATCAACAGAAGAAAGGAACACCAAGTGAACATGAGAAACATAGTTCCTCTTCAAGTGGTTTTGAGAGTAGAAATAGTTATAATCACAGCTTACGGTATGTTTATGGTTGTATTGATTGATATTGATTGAATGATTTGATTATTAAGGAGTTCATTGGATTCAATAAATGAGATAGATCATAATGAAGTTCCTTCATCTATTCAACGACTATCACCTCCTGTTCATTGTTAACTCTATCAAATGATAGAGAACCCTCTTCCTTTCATATAAGTTTAATACGAGTCCAATTAGATTTAATAGTTTATTCATTATGTTTATGAATAGATCGGGTTGTATATACTATTCTTAGGTATAGATACATAATCTTCATCTTTTTTTCTTTCTGGTCACGATCATATAATTTGCTTTCTCTTATTCGTCTTCCTACTCTTTTATTCACCCTAACTCGGGTCTCAACCATTCTCTATTCTTCCTTCCCCTTTCTTATCTCCCTACACGGGTCTACCATGCAATAAACTCGCTTTTCATGAACCTTGACTCGCTTTTCTATTCATTCAATGCAGTTGTGTATATTTGCATACAAATACACGAAGCTTATGCTAGAAATAAATGTACGATTCATGCACATTGTTCGGGGGATGAATACCGATATTTTTGTAATAAATGAGCTACATAAGCAAGTCTATATATATTTGATAAACTAATTTGGAGAATGGTATAAATTCATGAGCAATATATTTAAAGCGATAGAAATTTGGAAAAAAAAGTAGCAGAAAAAGGTATAAAATTGTAACTGAATTTGTCTTTGATTACGGTAAATAATGTGTAAATAAATTAGTATAATGAAGAACCGGTATATTGGTGAAATATGCAAATGCTTCAATTGTACTTTGTTTGTTTACCTTTTATGATAAAGTTGGATGTGTTGTTTATTTGTATTGTTTGATGGTTATGGAAAGTATGTTTATCACTTGGTCAAAGCCCTGTCATTCTCACCTTGTTTCCCTTGTTTATGACACCAATGGAACTCTTTCACTTTCTACAACATGTGCACTATCCTTCCTTATCACTCTTTCTCTCTCTCTCTCGTGTGTACACCTACCACTGTGATTACTTACCGCCTCAAGATAACAGTGGTCAATGTGAAGAGATGATTGTGATAAAGATGTGCACTGTTCTCTGTAGTATGATAAAGTAAATGATAAGAGATGAATGAATGAATATGTAATGAAAGAAGTGAGTATAGAATAGAAAAGGATGAGTGTGTATACACATCGATCGTCTCTACATTCTCTTCTATTCTCTTCACTCTCTATTCTATTCTCTACTTCTCCTCTTCCTTCTATCCCCACTCCCGTTCTTCTCTTCTGCATCTTTCCCTCATTCAACCTCATTTCTCTTGTATTAATGGTTGGATGCTATCCACTTGATCATTCCATTCATTTCTTCATTCTCTTTATAGAACTTTGATTCATTCTCATACTGGAGGTAATCAGGAATGGTACTGAAACCATTAGAATTCAGTGATTGTATATCTGATTCACCCTGGTTCAGGTTTCTTATTTTCTCTTTCATTTCCATTATTGATTCTTTATCTCAATTCAAATAAATAAATAAATTCATATTCAGACAGAATCTACATGAACATGAAGCTGCATTGGAAGATGCATATAAGAATATAAAAGTTATAGAACAACAATGTAGAGATCTCATTCATTGTAATAAAAGTAAGTGTATTGATATAGTAGTACTTTTAAATGTCTTCTTTCCTTCCTCTTCTCATTCTTCTTCTTATTTCTCTTCGATCCATCCGCATTTGAGGGTACTTTGCATCAAAATGACAAGTAGAAGAATAAGGGGAAGAGTGATACATCAATTTGACCCCTTCTACTTTCTCCCCTTCTATCTCTATCATATTCATATCTCGACTATTGTCACAGACAATTCATAGTTGATTACATTAGGGAATGGAATGATACATTGTTTATCTAATCTATTATATAATCTTACAGAATTGTCTCAAGCACAAGCTGCATTTGCTAAGAGTCTTACTAACTTTCGATTAGAAACAGTTGGATTGAATCAAACTGATGATGAACGACAGATTGGTATGTTCATATTATATGATTAGTAGAGAATTGATACTCATTCAGCGACATGTTTGGGTGGATTTGGAAGAGTTCTATTACATATTGAAGAACATCGAGAGAAGATGATTGCACAAGCTGAAATATCATATCTAGAGGTTATAATGATAATATGAGATGGATGAATGAATGAATATGATTACAGCCAATGAGAAAGTTTCGAGTTGATGTCATAGGAAAGACATTACATGAAGATAAGAAGAAATATGAAAAAGAAAGTGCTAAATTCTATTCATCTCTCGATAAACATCTTCATTTATCAACGGTTTGTTGTATGGATGAATTTGTTATATGAGATGAATTAGAGATTGAGACATGTATGAAATGTCATATGTTCACGGCGGCTCAATGATAGTAACTAAGAAGCTCTTGCCGGAGAAAGGAAGTATCGCAAACTGAGTGATGATAAGCACTAAAACATCTAGGTTCTCCCAGCGCGAAAGTTGACTACGGTATATCTGGGCGCTCGCTTCTGATTAGACCTATCATCGAGTTTTACGATTGCCGATATGGCTTAGTGGGTAGAGCTTTTGTGTATCTATCCGAACCTCGTAGGTTCGAATCCCGCCTAGTGCAAATCAACTTTGCCGATTTTTCGTAATGCAAGAGGCTTCAAGCCAAAGTTAAATGTAGGGATTTCTCTTCATTGAACCGCCGTGATGTTACAATAGTAATTTGACGATATGACAGTGAATAGAGAAAGATTGAAGAAAGAGCAATTTGCATATACCATAATTCTAATTTGTTGAAATAAAACAATTAATTTTTGTATGCTGTTAAGATTACTATTATTCGTCTAGGATATGAATGATAGATGAATTGATATATTAATGAAAGATGCTTATAGATTCGTAAATCAGATGAAGATTTTCGTGAAGCAGATGCTCAATTGGAGATGCAACAACACAATTTTTGTCAAGCTTCATTACAATATGTAGAAGAAGTACAAAATGTTCAGGTATCTAATATATCATATCATTATATACAGTACAGCAGAATCCCCAAGTGAAAATGGGCGCCCCGGGTGACCCGGGGCGCCCTTTTAGCCCCTCGATTTTTTACGCTTTGAATATTGAATATTAGTGGTTCAAATTTTTCGCGTTCTTTTACTCTTTGATTGACCGATTTTTTCAAGGAAAGTTTGGAATTTTAGAAATAAAGTAGCCAGAGAAAAATATTGAAAATTATAATTTTTATCAATTTTTGGCAAATGCCGCGCGAAAATTTTGAATAACTCGCG
Organism: Parapristionchus giblindavisi; assembly: GCA_943737045.1. Taxonomy (NCBI): domain Eukaryota; kingdom Metazoa; phylum Nematoda; class Chromadorea; order Rhabditida; family Diplogasteridae; genus Parapristionchus; species Parapristionchus giblindavisi. Next base: position 459,534 of record CALSFV010000296.1, on the reverse strand, counting down.
CACGCTCGGCAAATTCTAAGGTAAAGTGAAATCTTCCCAGCATTTCTTTTTCTTAGCACAGTTGAGTCTACAAGCTTTTAAAAAATTCAAACTTTCCTTGATAAATTTGGTCAAATCTGGAGTAAAACAACGCAAACTATTTGAGCCGCTGACATTCATTATTCAAAGCGTAAAAAATCGAGGGGCTAAAAGGGCGCCCATTTTCACTGGAGGATTCTGCTGTACTGTATATATTCTCTTTTTATCTCAAATTGTTCGAAAATACAGCTTTGAACTCTTTGTTTAATTTGTGGTGCCTCCGTAGAGCATTTTTTATTAAGGCCACTCTAGATATCATGTCATTGTTTCATTGTGTATTGTGGGCTGGAATTGCCGAACCGGCAATTTCGACAATATTTTAGAAATTGGAAATGCATATTTTAACAATTTATCGATGGTTTAAAAAATAATTAAAAAATAATTATAAAACATTGATTGAAATTAATTGCATGTTTTTTGCGTCATTTCCAAAATCATTGTACAGTTTTGAGTGTACTAAAATATGTTTTTGGGAAAAATTACCGTATTTGCCGAAAATATTTCCGAATTGCCAAAATATGCCTTGCCACACAGCCCGCTTGTATTGTTTAATTTCTTGAATTCTTGAAATTGGTTGAATATTTGATAAATTTGAAAATGAACTGATTTTATTATAATGTTTCCTATTTAGGAACGAATGAAGTTTGAATTCGTTGAAACAATGGCTAATTTTCTTTATTCATGGTTGAGCTTTTTCTATGTTGGTATGTTATATATTGATTCATTGATTGGTTAACATATACAATTATCTCACTTATGAATCAAGATACATTTGATATTCCAAAGGGAAATATTACATTGAATTGACATTGAAGATATCTATTGATCATAGGTCGAAAAGTATGTTACAAAATACCAAGCCTAACCGGATTTTTGAGCCAAAATTTGACAGAAATCGAAAAATCTGACCGGATTTTGAGCCAAAATTTCACAAAACTCGAAAAACCCTGACCGGATTTTGAGCCAAATTTGCCAAAAATAGAAAAAACCTGACTGGATTTTGAAAACTGATAACCTAGCTATTCGACCTATGCTATTGATTAATATTCTAATATTTAATGTTTTATCATAATTTCATCTTTAATTCTTCATTATAGGATATGTTGTTCATGAAGATTTTAAACCATTTCTTGATAATATTAAAGTACATATTCAAAAGGTTTCTTCATTCATTTCATTTTACTTTCTTAAATTACGCATCATATATTTTCGGCGCACTCGCAGGATTTTTTATATAGTGGGTCGATTTTCAAAATATGGTGGGTTTAGAAAAAATAAAAAAAATCGTTATTTTTCGCTTAAACTAATTTTTCGCATTAAAATGAGACATATATTGGGTCGGATTATGAGGGTAAGAAGAGAAGAAAATGTATGATATGAATTATAGGCCAGTGATAGTTTTAAAACTACTCAATCTGAAGCTGAAGAATTGAAGAAGAAGATATTGAAGACTCATACAAAGGTGAGGATATGGTTATGATATTGATAAACTAACTATAGTTATTTCATTATACATGTCGATTGTTCAATTCTTTATATGATTGATTGATTGATTGATTATAGGTTGGATCAATTGAAAATGGGGAAGGAAATAATGGAAATTCAAGCGGATTACCTATTAAACAAGGATATATGTATGTTCAAGAGAAGAGTAAGATACCCAGTGAGTATATTCATATATTTACTCATTCAAAACATTGCTAAAATAACTGAAAGGAATAGAGAGCTCGTCCTGCTTTCTATTGTTATTTACTTTAACAGTGCATATTAATGAGATTATATGATAGTGAATAATGAATAGTGATAATGATTATAATGATGAATAATTCTAGAAACATTGAGTCGAGATGTATTGAAAGGAACATGGAGTAAATATTATTGTGTTTATAGTAAAGAAACAACTATATTCACTATGATTGCAGTAAATGCTCCTACTAAAACGGTTACTTCATTTACTTCATTATTTACATTTTCTCTCACAAAACTATCATTGTGTTTCTCTCAAAATGAATGCTCGAAATGAAAATGATTGAATTTAATGAATCCAAATTCATTAAATACGGTATAGATTATGAGCGGTCTTTGATTTAATCTGAAGGAATTTAGTATTGATTGGAGAAACTATATGATATTGATTGATTGATTATAGGATATGCGTAGTGCGGTTGGTCAATCTACATCCTATAAGTTGAAGGAATGTGTGAAGAAACATTGTGATTCTATTGATAAGAGGTACGGTATATTGAATTGATGATATTGATTGATTGAGTGAATAATGAATGATGTATGCTTTAGATTTTGTCTTGATATGATAGTGGATAATAAGAGTGAACCAATAACATTACAAGCATTATCAGAAGAAGATCGACGTCAATGGATTGAAGCTATGGATGGAGCTAAGAAATCTGTATATATTCCCCCCCATATAGACTGGATTACTTCTTTTTTTCTTTTTTTTAATTTTTTTTAGTGAAATAGAAAAAATGAAATAATAATGATTTAATATAGAAGTTAGAGCACATCATGATTTTGTTTGTAATATTAACTATTTATTATATAGTTAAATGATCTATGAATGATATAATTGTATTGTAGGTATATTCATCATCTGGAAGGGGTCCATCGGATTCAGTACAAAGTTTGTTTAATCCATATATTCAATTGAATTAAAGATTAGAAAAAGAAAGAAAGTTAATGGGGAGTTAAGAAAATACTCAAATGGATAAAATACCTCTTAATGGGAGAGAAACCTTTGTCAAATACCATAATCTAATCAACAACCAAAAATTTTTTTGAAATGTTAAATAAATAATAAAATTTGCAAAGCTTTTGCTGGATGTCATTGTTTTCCAAATGTTTGTTTACGTAGGGTAATCGAAAAAATAAACGAATTAAATAAAAATTCGTTAAAAAAGTCTTTGGAAAAAAACGTGAAAAAGTCCGAGAGTAGATTAGTCAAGAGTAGTCAATGAAAAATTGAGATGAGTCTACAGATTTCAGAGCGAGAGCCAAATTTTAGATTATGACTTTAATTGTAAAACACGCGCAATTTATCGTGGACTGATTTTCCCACGTTTTTCTGACGACTTCTCGAAAAATTTTTGTTTAATTCGTTTATTTTTTCGATTACCCTACGTAAACAAACATTTGGAAAACAATGAAATCCAGCAAAAGCTTTGAAAATTTTATTATTTATTTAACATTTCAAAAATATTTTTGGCTGTTGATTAGATTATGGTATTTGACAAATTATCATAGATCGAAAAGTAGGTTACAAACTACCAAGCCTGACCGCATTTTGAACCGAAAATTCCCGAAAAAATGAAAAACCCAGACCTCATTTTGGAGATTTTTTGATTACCTGACCGCATTTTAGCCTAAAATGCCCGAAAAATCGAAATACATGACCTTATTTTGAAAACGTGTAACATAGCTATTCGACCTATGCAAATGATGTCCTAAATTGATATCTATGCCAAGATTGCAGCTTTTCTTTTTTTGTTTCCATAGATCTTGCGCTTAGGTCAAAAAGTACATTGCGAACTACGCAGTCTGGTGCCTGGTCTTGTTTTCGGATTTTTTTCTCTTGATAGCCTGGTCGCATTTTGAGAAATCCTAGTCGCAAAAAATAAGCCGAAAATATCTGAAAAGAACCAAAAAAACCGGCCGAATTTCGATAAAGTGTATCTATTCGTAAAAATTTATAAATTCTGCGAGTGCGCCCTGATATCTATTCGACAAATGATTGTGTGATTTTTCTATCAATACGACGATATCACTTTACTTATAATTAGTCTTTAAATGATGTCAATTAGGATTTAGATATTGTGTTACGATTGTTGATTAGTTACACGAGTGCAACGATATTACAATAATATCCCAATTGATTAACAGTGGAGAGTGGGAGACATTGTCGATAGTGACAACATTGATCCAATATGATATGTATAATAAGTAGGAGTAGTCTATATCTATATGAGATCTACTGATAGGATATTGATTATGATAGAGATTAATGATCTCACTTGAATCGATATCCATACTTATGAGAATGATCAATAGATGGAACAAGATAGATGCATTCCATCATTCTTTTCAATTTTCCCTTTTTGAAATATATCAATAGTACAAAATAATAAAATGTTTAATGGAAAGTTACTGTAGTAGTTGGTCTACTAAAATTATGATAATGATGATACTCTTTGATATTATGAAGATGGAATAGAATATAGTATATGAATGATAATAGAAAGGAATAAAAGAGATGAAGGATAGAAGTGAATGAGTACTACAACCACTTGTTCATTCATATATATATATATATATATATATATATATATATATATATATATATATCATCTTATATTCCTTTCTCTCTCTCTCCTCCCTTCCTCTTCCTCCATCTTCTCATTGTCTATACCTATAACTCATTTCCATTCATTTCATTCTTCATTCA